>CAMTDV010000014.1:3903244-3931545 GCA_947069175.1 Scalesia atractyloides
TGACATGTAATTTGTGAAATTGAAGACAATATATCAGTCTTGTAGTAGTGAACAAAACCTTTACCAACCAGATAAGTTAGTTTCTGTACAGATGAAGTAGACATATATTCATAGGAGGCACAAGCAATATAACTAAACATATGTACAAAAAAGAGTGGCATTTAAGTTCCACGTAAATAGTTGGCAGACATTTAATCTATACCTAATAAATAAGTAACTGTTTGTGTCACTAGCCATAATTTTGTGAGGCCATGATCCTTTTTCCTGCTTCTGTTATTTCCCTCCTATGCATTCTATTTTCTTAATTTAAAAAAATGTCATAAAATTCCTAAATATTAATTACTATGTAATAATTTATTATTCTAACTCGTGTATTACATAGTTTATAACCTAGCGTTACAAATAAACAGTGTGAGGTTGTGGTAACACATCATAAAGAAAAGCAATAGCCTTGGGCTCTAATATTTTTTAATGTTCAATATAATTACTAGTTTTCTACCCCATGCTCTGCGATGGAAAAAGTAAGCGTCACTAAGAGACAAGTGTTACATGTGTGCAAATTCAAAGTGAAAGTGAATAAAAACAGGCCCAAATAAGAGGCTCACATACCTTGCATTTCACAAACCAATGGAATTTAGAAGTATTAGAACAAAGAAATCAAACATGGGTGCAAGCGATTTACAATGAACGCATTTGGGTTTAGCCGAGTGCTTTAGGTAACAATGAACGCATCCGATTTACAATCACCAAGCTCTATCTAACTTAATCATCCAAGTGCCAATAAAGAACATAAGATAACATCATTGATAACACTTGGGTCTAGTAGAAATCAAAACCCAAAACAATATTTGGTTTAGCCGAGTGCTTTGGGTAAGCGTTTAGTAGAAATCGAAACAAAATACAAAATTTGGGTTTAGCCGAGTGGCGTTTAGTATAAATCGAAACAAAATACAACATTTGGTTTAGCCGAGGGCTTTAGGTAACAATGAACGCATCCGATTTACAATCACCAAGCTCTCTCTAACTTAATCATCCAAGTGCCAAAAAAGAACATAAGATAACATCACTGATAACACTTGGGTCTAGTAGAAATCAAAACCCAAAACAACATTTGGGTTTAGCCGAGTGCTTTGGGTAACAGTGAATGCCTCTAATCTACAATCACCAAGCTGTCTCCAACTTAATCGTCCAAGTGACTAAAAAAAGAACATAAGACAACATCACTCATAACACTTCAGTTTGCTTAAACTTGAAAGAAAAAATTTGCAAGGTTAATTTAGAGATACAAAAATGTATATCATGTTGCAACATAAATCATACACCAAAATCTGCTATTAAAACCTTATGTATCTTTGCTTTGTTATTTTATCTTGGTAGCCCACTTGCATACAACGTAAGGAGAGTCCCCTTTAAGATTGCCACTGAATTCATAAACATGCAAACTCTGAAACCAAAAGGTGTAGAAATTTGGACAACACTAGTTATTTTATTTGTTTTTTTTAATTTAGTAAAACAAATCATTTAAAAAAAATTTAAAACTTTCCGTTCAAGGGGTATATAGTATATTATGCTATACTATATGGTACTATACTATGCTATACTATACGATATTATACTAAGCTACACTATATTGTACTATACTATGCCGTATATACGATATAGTATACAATAGTATATGTACGATATGATAGTATTCTATGCTATGCCATCCATACTATACTCTGCTATGCTATGTTATACTATACCATACCATACAACTATATCTACACTATACTACACCACACTATAGCTATACTATAACAACACTATACTATATACTACACTACATACTATACTATACTATGTAATATTATAGTAGATGATACTATGCTATACTATATTATACGATACGATATGATTCGATACAATACTATACTAATCCCGCTACCGACAAGTTTTTTTCAGACGGATTTTTTTGTTGTAAACCTATGGGTAAGGCCAATTTCCGACATATTTGCAACAATTTTGGTTGTCATAAACTGGACAGTTTTCTAGTAGTGACTCTTTTGCCGCAAAAACATATCAAATAAAATTAGATTTACTTGAACACGTGTCTATATTCACCGACTACTCGAACTAGACGCCGCCATCTAAGCCACTGAGTTTGTACTCAACCTCATCCCACACTCTGATTTCCACCTTCGTTGCTGGAGGTAACCACCTTGGGTTGTCAAGAAGTCGGGTTTGTCAAAACGCCTTCTTTACCTAGTAACCACATTGTGAGGCAACGAAAACATGAGGCGGTTGAGGTTACGGGTGCTTCTTTGCATCACAGGGCTGAAAGAACGAAACGCTTTGGGTGGAGATTATGGGTCATCTACATATGCGGACGATGGTGATGATATGCCCGCAGTAAACACGTGTAAGCAATGCTAAGAAGTGGCAACAAAGAAAAAACCTCAGAAAGCCATGCAAGAATAAGGTGTACCAAAAGCTTTACCATTTGTACCATTAGCTACAGAACATTCTTCTCACTCCTCAAAATTACTTTTTAATAGGTAATATAAATAATATAATTCAAAATTCAATTTAAACTAATAGGATTCAAAAGGTATGTTGCTTAATATTATAAGGATGACTAATGAAAATGTGGGATAATCTTGAGAAAGTGAATCATACCTTCGTTTGTAATCGTCGACGCCGGGGTTTCTAATCTTCACCGCTTTTGGAAACATCTCCAGCAACAACCTGACGCTGGCCGCCGCCATGGTTTCGGGAAAACCAGTTGCCAGAACAAGGATGATTGTCCAAGAGTCCATCGGAGATACTATCGAAACTGTAGTTGCTGAATCGGGTCAAAACATTGGTCCGCCATGTGTTGACGAAAGTAATGTGGTTTGCATACTCCAGGTTTGATATTTATTTTATTAACGTAAGTTTGTTTGCGTATAAAATTGTTTCCTCTAGGGTACGTTCTAAATAGTAGCACAATCATTTTGTTTATGAATCGGTTAACTAATTCTATTGATCTAGATAGTGAAGTTGTATTCCTTGTCATTATTTTCATCTATTGAGATGCATGTAGTTACTTGATGTGTTGTGTAATAATGCATGTTTTATATATGCAATTTCAGTTGTGCTTTTGCAATTAGTTTAATTGATTGGGTGACTGTGTGTGTTATACAGTTAAGTACTGCGATAGTAATGGATATATATATATATGTTGTATCTAGCCCCGGAATGTAAGAAACGATTATTTGAACTTATTAGAGTTGAAGGCCTTTTGTATGACTTTTGAATTAATTTGGTTGTTGTCTAATTTGCTATTCGTGTTCTACATTATTTTAAAACCAATCGTAGACGAGCTTTTTATTTTGTTTCGGGCTGATAGTGATTTGCAGCTGTATGATTCTGATTGTGATGGTTGTCTCCTGGGGCGGAACTATAGCATTAGGAGCCGTAGCACGGGCTACGGCTCAACCCCGTATTCGTAGTGTTTTTTCGGTTTTATACAAAGCACATCCTTAACTAAAAAATAGGATACTTGATATTACTAAAATCCTTTTTTGTGGTCGAAAATGAAACTTTTGATAAAGTAAAAAACGATGATGTGATGGAACGATTTCAAACTATGAAAAAAAAGAGGACAATTAGGTATTCGTTTTACTTTTTTATTATCGGTTTTTTTTATTATTGTATGATTGCACGGTAAACAAAAAAATCAGGATACCACTAAATTAATGGGCTAGCTCCGCCACTGGTTGTCTCTTCACTCATTAATTGAAACCACATACTTTATCTTTTCTTGGAGCGACGGAGAATTAAGCATCATGTGTTGGATAACAGGGTTGTTGGTCTTCAACCACACTTGCAACGGAATAACATCGCATCGAAGATTCATTGATCATGATGATCAAGTGAATGAATATACAGGGATAATATTGAATGAGAAAAACTGAAATGAAAAGAATGGACAATTCGAATAATGACAAATTGTCTTGGTGCCGGAATACATCGTCGGACCATACATATATATTGGTGATGATTTTGGCGGGAATAACTGTCTCTGGCAGTTTAAAATACACCCGCTTATCAATCTGCACCATCACTAATCATAACTACCGACTTCATAAGTTCTAAGTTAATACATACATAACAAACATAATTAAGTTTAATTATCGGATCTAATAATGGTTGCATACTCTTGGTTTGATTTTATGTAAGTTTGTGTGTGTATAAAACTATTGCCTATAGGGTTCTAAATTCTAGCACAATCATTTGTACTTTTGCAATATTTTTAGTTTATTGGGTGGGTGGGTGGGTGTGTTAAACAGTTGAGTAATGTAATTGCATTTTGATCAGTAAGACAACAAATTTTATTTTGCAGTTGAGTAAATGTGTTGTTAGATTGTTTCATTTTATGTAAAAGAAAGTGGCCGTTATGTACCGGTTAAAAATGGCAAGCATTAGATGACTTGAATTTATTCTCTTTTCACTTGAGAGTACTTTTGTTAGTGTAATTTGGTGAAGTTATACCTGGATGAAAAATGATTTTATTAACGAATTGTGTTACATTTATATCCGCCTTTCATGGCATAAAGTTACGCGTTATTTAGGGACCCTTTGTTCCGCGGCTTATAAATGCCCTTTATTGTGTTTGCTGCTGGCTTTGTCTTACAAGCGAGTCTCTCCTTACTTTCTCCGCCTCATTGACCTTCGCAGCGATAGCCACCCGTGCTTAACGTTTCTAGAAAGGCCTCCAACTTTATATCTGATCTTATCGATCTTCTCTTCAGACTAGTTGTTGTGTGTGGGATCTAAGTGAGCATCTCTTCTTCCTCTTTCATTTTTTTATGTGTTTGAATTAGGGTTTTTCTATGTAAAAAAATTAGGGTTTTTTTTTGTCGAAAAAGGAGTGACACACGATCCGAAAAGTTAGAGGTTTTCTCATTGTCAACTTTGCCAATATCTTGTTGCTGTGATTTAATTAGGGTTTGGTCTATACTAGGGCCGGCAATTTTACACGAATACACGACACGAACCTACACAACCTTAACAGGTATCGTGTATGACCTTAACAGGTACCGTGTACTAAACAGGTAGACACGAAACAACCTGTTAATTTTCGTGTCGTGTTCGTGTATAGCGTTTCGTGTTTTCGTGTCTTATCGTGTATAGCGTTAATACATGTTAACATCGAGTGGGTTAGAAGTAAGATACATGTTTACCTGTTAGATACCCGTTAAGATACATGTTTACCTGTTAGATACCCGTTAATGCATGTTAATACCTGTTAGATAGTTAGATACCCATTAATACATGTTAATACCTGTTTACCTGTTAGATACCCGTTAATACATGATTATTCTAGTGTTCGTTAACAGGTATTAACAGGTAATTTTCGTGTTTTCGTGTCGTGTCGTGTTCGTGTTTGAAAAAAAAGGACACGATAAGTTATCGTGTCGTGTTCGTGTATGGGATTTCGTGTATCATGTCTTATCGTGTCGTGTCTTATCGTGTACGGTGTACACAATATGCCAGCCCTAGTCTATACGATAATGCCACCTTACATGTTTATCTCTTTTTTCGTAGTTGTTTGTGTTTGTTGTTACAACATGATCTAGTATAGCTATTAATTGTTGATCCATAATTCAATGTAGATATTGCGGTTTTTATTGGATCAGCCCATTCTGATCTCAAGAAATCCAAAACCCTCCTTTGAACTAATTTTTTAGCTTATGTGCTATATATGATATCTCTATGTATGATAATATCAAGTATCTGCAAAAGAGCTTAAGAAAGACACAAGTCACCCTTTCACATAACTAGTCGCACAGTTTTATCTAACCTTTTGCATTACAAGTTCATAATTGTAATTATCTTGCATTTGATTGTTATTGGAATGTCTTTGATTACGAGCTTTTGTGTTTTTAGCAGGTACTGTGTCGTTAGCAAGTCTTGATAATTACATTTCCTTGAAATCAAGATGAATTTCACTGAAACACAAGTACTGAACCAATGTATGGATGAGTTTTAAATAAATTAGCATACATTATTTTAAAGACTGGGTATGATTAACATGCTTTTGCTTTTGTAGACGGGGTATCATTCCTCCCAATTCAGGCAGGAATCTGGGTGAACCGAGACCCCAGATGCGAAGTTTGCATGATGTGTATAAAGAGCTTGGTGATTCAGTTTCCAGTGATGAGGAGAGTGAATTTTCAGATACAGTGCCTTTAAACACAATTGTTAGAAAAATTAGGGCTAAACGTCGAGAAGCAAGAGTTCGTAGAGGCAAAATGAAGATGCCTGAGACGAGTGATTCCAGTTCAGAATCCGATAATGGACTAGACATTATAAAAACGGAAGGGCTGTCCCGCACACCTCCAAACACAGAAGGTCTTCTAAAGGAGCTACATCAGATGATGATGTTGAGCCTGATGGACATGTGCCACCTGCTGCTGGGTTTGGTGTACCCCGGGATATTGAAACTGAATATAAGATTTCTGTACGCATTATAAACAGAAATCCCTCAGAGTTTGAGATAGAAGTGGCTGAAAGGTTCGTGTTTAGACGTTAGATCATATAGGGAAGCTATGCAATTTGGGAGGGATCATGGTAGTGATAGTAACGGATTTGTTTTATCTAGTTCCTGAAATGTAAGAAATGTCTTTTGAATTTGCTTGCTATCTAATTTGCTATTCGTGTTCTACATTATCTAATTTGTTTCTGGCTGATAGTGATTGGCAGCTGTATGAGTATTACGATTCTGATTGTGATGGGTGTCTCCCGAGTCATGGATTGAGTAGTTATACACCCATCTCATCTCATGGAGGACCACGAAACGACATGCTACTTTTGTCAACAAAGATTAACAACAAAAGTTTGGTGGAACACAAAAGGGTTTATACGTTTTAGTTTCAAGCATCACAAATGGCTGGAAAGTGGTTGCTATTCATGATTGTTTCTGTTTCAAGCAGTCACTAAAGTTTGTCCAAAGCTCGAGCTCGGCTCGGTTCGAGCCTACTTATTGAGCTCGAGCTCGGCTCGCGAGTAAAACCCAAAGCTCGAGCTCGTCTCGATTCGGCTCGATCTATTTTGAGAACAACCTAAAATGAGCTAAAAGCTCGGCTTGAGCTCGCTATAATATCGCTTACACGAGTCAAAGCTCGGCCCGAGCTCGTCTCACCAATGTTATCATCATTATTACTATATTATATATAAAAAAAATATTTTTTTAGTTGGGCTTCTTTAGGCTCGCAAGCCTAAACGAGTTGTGTATTTCGGGTTCGAGCTTTGGCTCGATAACTAAACGAGCTCTAATTTAGGCTCGAGCTCGGGCTCGTTCGAGCTTTTAAGCGAGCTGATAACAAGTAGGTCTCAAGCCTCTGGGCTTGTTTACACCCCTAATTGCTACAAACTTTACACCCCTAATTGCTACAAACTGCTAGATACATCAATAGAACCTTACCCAGCCGGCCCGTTAGTGTATCAAACCCAAGCTAGGGCTTTGGGCCTCTTAAGTTTTTGGGGCCTCTTCTTGAAAACTATAATTTTATAT
The DNA here is from genome assembly GCA_947069175.1 of Scalesia atractyloides. Classification (NCBI taxonomy): domain Eukaryota; kingdom Viridiplantae; phylum Streptophyta; class Magnoliopsida; order Asterales; family Asteraceae; genus Scalesia; species Scalesia atractyloides. The sequence continues at coordinate 3,910,785 of CAMTDV010000014.1, forward strand.
ATTTAGTATGTATAATTATAAAAATATTGATTAACTTCACATATGTGGTTGCAGTAGTCAGCAACGCACTAGCCAGCATCCTCCACCCCATCACCGCACCGGCCACCATCACGCGTTGTCGCACCAGTTTTGAACTTTCTAATGTGATATTGTGATTTGTTCTTAATTTAGAATCTGTATTTGGTGTTAAAGTTATGATTTTGGTAGGCTTTAACATATTTAAAATGAATATGAATCAAAACGAATTTATTCAAATTCGATTCGAATTTGAATTATTAATCGAATTGGAATTGGAAGCGGAGTTTTATTTGAATACGAATTCAAGCAAAAGTAGAAAAAAAATTCAAGCGGAGTTTTAGTTGAATTCGAATTGAATACAAATTCAAGCAAAAGTAAAAAAAAATACTCGAAAAACTGGATTTATGTAATTCAAAAATTCGTTGTTATTCGATTCTATGAGCACCCCTAACCAGTGGCGGATCCAGAAATTTTTTTAAGTGGGTTCACTATTTTTAGATGATCCGATTTCATAGGACTAGACATAAAAAAATTTGGATCGGTTCGACAATTTAGGTTGGATAAGGTTAATCACATAATAAAATTTTATACGATACTTTCCTATAGAAAACTATAGACTGATGTTTACGTTGGAACAAGCCAAAGAACTCCCTGCTCCTCTTAACCAATATCGCTTCACGGGCCATTTATCTATGTATCCTGTAAGCTTGTCCATGACCATCGGAACCTCTTTGTATACTATCTTGACAGCACATGTTGTACACCCTAGGGATGAGCTCGGTACCGACCAGTACCGAAAATCCCCAAAAGTGGGTACCGGTACCGAATACATCCGGTACGGTACCGGTATTTGAGGGTAAAAGCCGATAAATACCGGTACCATACTGTACCGGACGGGTACCGAAAATATCAAAAGGCGGTACCGAAATTGTACCCGGTTCAGTAAATTCGATAGCGGTACCGGGTATGATTTGCTCATCCCTAGTCCACCCAACTCTTTTCCTTTTTAAATTCCATTTTCAGCCAAGACTTCTTATGAGCCACCAACGTAGGCCATATGATAATATAATTTACTGTAAGATTGAACCTTACTCCATTGCAGTCACTAATATTTCTCCCTAGTCTAATTAAGCAGACTTGGACAGTTAATCAATGGCTCGTGCGATGGTATATAAATATCTAATTTGTTTTTCAGCATTAAGAAAAAGAAAATTAAAAACTCAGTCGATGTTAAAAAAAGGAAACTTAAAAACTCACTCGATGGTATATAAAATCCTACTTTGGGGTTGCAGCATTTAAAAAAGAAACGAAATTAAATGCACATGTTGCATGAATCGATCTTGGAACCTATTGGTTAGAAAAAGGAAGATTTAACCATTGAGCCAATTTCACTTTTGTGATTGGGTTCGTACCACATTTTATTTATCGGTCATCCCATATTTTTAATATACCTTTCTTCTAAAAAGAGAGGGTTCGTGTGAACCCGTCCCTTGTTAGCTAGATCCGCCCTGCCCCTAACCACATTGCGTGTGACCAATGATGAGCTTTACCAACTGTCATACAAAAACCAACGGATGCGCGTACTACTAGGAGTAGCAATTTAGAATTCAATGTAAAAGTTTTAACATCTATCCATCTATACTAAAAGAAACAAAAGGCGGTTGTGAGGCAAGATGGAACATCCTGCAGTTCATAGAATGTGACTTTTTTAATTGCTATTTGGTTTCGGTCTCTTATACTTTCACATATTTATCATTTTAAATTATGTTGAACTCTTCATACCCCCATCATTAAAATATGATTGATATCTCGAACATAGAGAAAAATGCCCCTGGGTTGTCAATATTTCCCCTTTAGTCTCCATCTTTCTAAAATTACACTCTTGGTCCTATGGTTTGACTACTTGTTACTTAGATAGTCCCTAAAGTGATGTTAGTTTGTGGGGTTAAGTGGGTGTGAAAGGACTAAATTACGCTTACTGATAAAACAAAATAAATTAACTAGGTATTATATATTTACTAGTATAAAACACCCGCGTTGCGGTAGGGACGTCACACTACGGTAAATAATAACGCTAAGGTAAATACGAAACATACAACAACAATATTAACCAAAAATCCGATGTTTAACAAAAAGGAAGTCGCACAATTACGTGGTATATACGCATATACCCAGCCAATGTACAAAAAGTAAAATAACAAAGCACTTCATATGTTGATAACTGGTTGGTACATGCTCCACATCTTTGTTATTCCGATAATTCTCTCAAGTTCTTGTGTATCACATCCACCTTCTTTAGAGTCTCTGTATTATCTACCCATGGGCTTCATAACATTTAGAGTTAATTATGTTTTCGTCCATGTGGTTTGTCAAAAATCACTATTTCAGTCCATTAGTTTAAAAATTGCGATTTCGGTCCCTGTGGTTTCACTTTCGTAACCATTTCAGTCCACCTCGCAACCATTTCAGTCCCTGTACTTTCAGAATAAATGGATTGAAGTGGTTACGAAAGTGAAACCACAGGGACTGAAATGGTTACGAAAGTGAAACTACAGGGACTGAAATCGTAATTTTTAAACTAATGGACTGAAATAGTGATTTTTGACAAACCACAGGGACGAAAACAGTAATTAACTCTAACATTTAATTACCCCTTCAACTTCTTTATTCCCGGCTTGGCTATATGTTTTGAAGCCAATTATTTCCCGAGTTTCATAATTTTCTTTATGATTACCTTTTTCTTTCAATATCTGATTAAATAAAGAGACAAATATTAGATATTTAATAGATTAATTGTAACTTAAACAAGCAATGTAGAAACTAATATCTCTATTAAAGCTCTCGGTCATCTCTTTTTTCTGTCTCATAACAGCGGCCATATGCAAATCGGTTTTGCTTATCCAAATGATAATTCTTACATGTCTGCAAAAAACGTTGCAACGCGTTATGAGAAAACCAAAAACTCAAAAAATAAGCAACACACAACATTTAGTCCCACAACTTATATACATGTTAATTTGTAAGTTATCTTGTAGCATACAAAGAAGCCAAACATCAAGATGTACAACACGTTAACCATGCCAAATGAAACACATTTTCTTAACAAATTTAAAACATTTACAACCCAACATTGCAACAATCTGTTAAGTGGTTGCCTTTAATACCATATAATGTACAAATTATACAACAGAAAGTACAATAAATTAATGCATAAAGAACCAAATATGCAACACAAACAACATATTATTGTACAAACAACTTACAAATTAACATATACATAATAATATGGAAGCCAATGTCTACAACAAACCAGCCTGTGGTCATATACCCAACAACCATACGGATAGTAAACATCACAATCACTGATCTAAACGCATAGAAAAAACTCATACAAAGAAAAGCTTTTCGGAACAACGTCATAGCCAATGCAGACACTAAATGTTCTAAACAAATCAAACATCAGCAGTGTCATCATCAAAGTAAACAACCCACGAACAAAAAAATAAACCACAAAAATATAACCAAACATACAGCACCACCACCACAAAAGCCACAACCAAAACCCAATCACCAACGGAATCGAACGAACAATAGCACAACCACAAAAGCCCAAAACACAAATAGACCAAACATCATGATCATCGTCATCAAACTAAACAAAACACACCAAACATGATCATCATAATCAGAGTAACAGACAACAACAACAAATTCAGACAAACACTTAACAAAACCCACAACCCGGTCACATCAACATCATCATTTAAGTAACAAATGGTATCACCATCACAAAAGACCCAAATCATCATCAACAAATAAAAAAAATCAGAACAAAAATCAATGCATGCCTACGATAAAGTTATCCTTAAGAGTGCATCGGCGGAGTACCAACGTAGTTGAAAAGCACTAATGGTGGCTTGGAACAAATGGTAACCACAATAAAATCTGGATCATCAAAGAAACAAACACTACCCCCATCACAAAACACCCACCTCTTCATCAACATCAACAAACAAAAGAAAATTAGAACAAAAAACAATGTTATGCCTAGGTTTTCTTAAATGAGAGCACTCAAGGTCATCGAAAGGCATCATCAATAAAACAAACCACGGCCAAACAAAGATAATCCCATAAATTCCCAACGATTAAGAAACCAAACGACATCCAAACACAGATTAACCCACAAAATCTCAAGGATCAATACATGCAAACAGGTTTTCTAATGAGACAAAATCCACCATCATCGAAGCTAAAAGCATAAATTAACATAATACAACATGAAAGAAAAAAAACAAACACTATCACCATCAAAAAAACACCCACATTGTCATCAACATCAATAAACAAACAAAACAAAATTAGAACAAAAAAACAATGTTATGCCTAGGGTTTCTCGGATGAGAACACTCATCTTCATCAAAAGCCATCATAAACAAAACAAACCATGGCCATACAAAGATCATACTAAAAAATCTTAATGAACAAGAAACAAAGATTAACTCACAAAAATTCAGAGAGCAACTCATGCAAACAGGTTTTCTGATGAGTTAACAACCACCGTCATGGAAGCTAAAGCATAAAAATTAACATAATACAAGATGAAAGCAAACCTGAGAACCATCATCGACTTAAAAACATATTAAAGGGGCGGCAGTGGCAGAGCACTAGCGGAGGTGAAAAGCACTAAGGCGGTAGGTTGGAACAAATGCCAGCCACAAAAAGGTGTTGCCTTTTATACCCATCGAAGGTACAAAGCATAAACAAAAAGTACAACAAACAGCAAGAAAAACCAATTAAGTAAGATGTACAACATACAATTGCAAAATCAACTTACAAATTAACACACACACATATGTATATAATATTTATGGGGTCCACTTATTATATAACAATAACCCCCTCCCCACAAACCCTCACACAAAACAACCCTTACCGTCTTCTCTTATATCTCATAGGAACCCCGTAGAAGTGACGGTGATAGAGAGGTTTGTAGTGGTGGGTAACAATTATGTTGGATGGTAATGAAGGTGGGCTAGGGTTGCATGTATAGGAGCGGTGTTTTGGGCTTTAAGGAGATGAGGGAAGTGATCGGATTTCGGTTTTGGTTGCGATTAAGGGAGAGGTGTGGCAGCAAAGGTAGAGGTGTTGTGGTGGTCAAGAAATGTTAACAGTTAAGAAGTGGGTTTATGATTTTAATCAATTTCCAGTTTCACTTCCCTCAATAGTTAAAAGTTTTAAGTTCTAGATCACCACTATAATTAATTTTAAATGCGTTCATCCACTTTTCAGCAATCATAGATCGATAATTCAATATGGAATTCAGATCGAGTTACACAAGAATTATTTACCAACTAATCACACCAAATCTTCTTCCCGATGAGTCTCAGATACATTTTGTTTCACTTCATCTGCTTTTATAAAACAAAATGACAATTTTTCAGATGAAATTTGATTTGTTTGCACTATATTAAGGTTCAAAGCAAATTTGATTTCGTCGATTACCATTTCTAAGGTGGTGGTGCGGTTGTGGTCAAGAAACTTCAACAGTTAAGAAGTGGGTTTATGATTTGGTCGATTACCATTGCAAGAAACATTTTTGTCTTGTTTAATTTGGTATGTTACCATCGCTGGTGATGGTCTGTTGGAACGACGAAGATGACTATAGATGACGAGCCGAAGATATGGGGGTAGACATCAAGGAGATGAACAAGATGATTGGGGGTGGGAGAGGTGGTCGTTCTTTTCGGCAGTGGTCATTCGTTTTTCACCGGAAATTGCTTGTGGTGGTTATGGTGGACGAGGGTGGTGTAATGGTTGCCAATGGTGGTGATGGACCGAAGAAGATGTAAGATGGGGATGGGGCCCATATATATTTAATTTATTTAAATTATAAAAAGGTAGAGTCCACATTTTAATTAATAAATAATAAGGGTAGTATAGTCATTTCACACTCATTTAACTTAGAAAACTAACGGTCATTCAGTCGAGCGACTATTCAAGTAACAACCAAGCAAACCATATGGAACAAGAGTGTAATATTAGAACGTTAGGAGACTAAGGGTGAAATATTGGCAACCCACAAAGACTATTCAGCCCTTTTTTCTTGAACTTATATGTATTTGTTGTCTTTAGAATTTGCTGCTTTCACTTCATGGATCACAACAATGTTATAGTTGGCATCATTAGTCACCTACTCACCTCCAATGCAAAGTAGGTCGGGCTCTCCTTACTTTTGTTATCAACATCTATATATTCTGATGGGACACGCCATAATCATTTTCTACGATGGAGTTATCATCAATACGAAAAAAATCCTTGTCAAGTGAGAAGCTAATATGATAGATTGACAAAGGTCACTATCTAATACTAATGGTACCAACTATCTCTCATTAACAAGTGGATGTTGAATTGATAACACCATAATAACCGCCATCCTGTTTTTGGGGATGTTTCCTCTACATATTGTCTCGGCATGTAAAACCTTCATGGATTGTTTTGACTTCGTCGACACACTAAAACACATAACACAAAGCATCAACTCTATGATTTTTATCGGAAGATCAAGATGTCGTTCTATTCTAATGTAGTATATCATGAGGATACTATGGGGTAACAAGGAATACACTAACTCATGCAGGATGGACTGAAATCCGACGTGTATCATGCAAAGCGAAAGTGAAAAAAAGCTTTTTATGTTCTAGCAAATGTCCAGATAAATCAACCGAAATCCGTAACTTCTTCACTTAATTTAGGTGTACCACATAAGCCATCTTGAATGATTTTTAAGGTTATTCTTTTGTATGGGAAATTTTACCATTTGATGATTCATAATTATATATATACAACTATTTACTAGTTACTTGTAATGATTATAAATCGCTTGAAAATAATGAGAAATCTTCAAACTCAAGTTGAAAATTATTGTTGTTCTCGCGTCTTCTACACTCATCAATCCGATTCTGATTTTGCTAATTAAGTTATTTGCCCGTTATCAGCTTTTCAAAGAATGGAACCTAGACTAGTGTGATGATTTAATTAATGGAGTGGATTATAAATAAGCATGGTAATCATGACCCACTAATCAATAAATGGGTTGATATGGTTATGAAATTACCCTTTGGCTCATTTGCGTATATTCAAATTACAAAATTACACGATTCAAGTTAGATCAACTTACAAAATTACACGATTCAAGTTAGATCAACTGAAATTAAACAGCGAGTTCGAATTGGTCACTCTCAAGACAATTACTCACTTCAAATACTTCCAAATGGGTGAGCAACACCCATGACCATTATTTGTAGCCACCACATATCGGTCGTTGCCTTCACCTAGGCATGTCAATAGATTAGATATTGATTCGTATCCAATCTAAAGATGGGCATAATCGGTTCTTTTTAATACCCGAAATTGGTTCCTACCCATACTCAGTTCCTGATAACAGTGAATGGAACCAGTTCTTCTGTGGAACCCGTTCCACTGAAACCGGTTCCAGTTCATACCCGGGTATTAGGAACCAGGTACAAACCATTTTTAATCCTAAAATGTGGAACCGGGTAGAAACTATCGGGTTTTTTTGAACCCGAAACCGGTTCCAGGTCGGTTCTACCGGGTCGGGTTTGAAACCAGTTATTATGCCCATATCTAATCCAATCCATTTAAATCACTTATTAGATCATAAAGTTAATCTAGTAATACATTAATTAATCCGATAGATATCCAATTAATTATATGGATTGATCCAGATCCGGATCGATGCATTACTAATGTTTGGTTTACTAAATAGACACGTCAGGCTGACGACGTTCGGATAAATCGTTCTTGAAACCCTAACTGTCCCTAACTCCGATCGCCTCTTCTCCTGTTTCTCAATTCTCCCTTCGCCGGAACTTTCAGCCGGAATCTTGTTCTGCAAAATCGTTCTTGAAAGCCTCAAAGTTGAAGATCAATTCCTTCGGTTCTCTTCACAGCCCCCTATCTTGGTCCAAGGTTGTTAACTTTTGCTTTCTCCTTGTCGTTTTTCATTGGTTTGCCCCTTCTTCCTTTGGAAGATTCCCCAACTTCCACCATGTTTGCTTTAGCCGCAGCTTGCGCAATGGTTCCCTTTAGAGCGACCTTGTTGTCCTCTTCGATTCGAAGACGAACCACAAGTTCCTCCACCGTCATTTCCATTCGCTTATGCTTTAGGTAGTTTTTGAATTCTACCCATGAAGGAGGCAATTTTTCAATTATTGCTGCCACTTGAAATGTCTCGCTAAGAACCATGCCCTCAGCGTGGATGTCATGGAGTATAATCTGCAACACTTGGACTTGGTTCATAACAGCCTTGTTATCGAACATTTTATAGTCCAAGAAACGGGCGACCACAAATTTCTTTGTTCCCGCATACTCCGTTTTGTACCTTTTGTCCAAAAGATCCCACAATTCTTTGGAAGTCTTGACATTGCAGTACACATTATACAATGCATCTGAAAGGCCATTAAGCACATAACCTCGACATATGAAATCCGTATGCTTCCAAGCATCAACCGCGCACTGAGCTTGAGCGTCGGTCTCCCCTTCCGTAGGTTGGGGAGCGGTTTCAGTCAAGAACCTCGCAAGGTTCATGGTGGTCAAGTAAAAGAACATCTTCTGTTGTCACCTTTTGAAGTGGAGACCCGAGAACTTCTCACGTCGTTCAGCATGGTTTGCCACTGTGGACGCTCCCACAATGTTGGCAGGGGTTCCAACGACAAGGTTGTTAACATTCGTGTTCACGTTGGTATTGTTTTCAGTCGACATTCTGAAATAAAAATTAAAGTTTTAGTCCAAATTCTGTTTTAACTCAATAAAAACATAAGTAAACTCCGATTTTTAAATTACCACGAATTTAATGTTTGGCTTCTAAGTCCAACTTTGAAGACCAAAAACATAGAATTCTTATAATTTTTAGAGCAAACTTACTGTTTGGATTCTAAGTCCAACTTTGAAGATCAAAACAGAAAGTTTTATTACTGTTTATAAGAACGAAGAGAAGGTAATCCGAAATCGTTTTCAACCAAAGTCGCTCCTTTGAAGATGAAAACGGAAAAAATGTTTTTAAAACACAACCGAGTGAAACAAAACTTGTTTGAATCACAAACGGCAGTGGATTTGATTCTACACGAACGGTGTTTTAAAATTTTGTTTTAAGATTGTAGGAAACCGTTCGCATAAAATAAATAAAAACTTTTATAAATTCGAATTACAATACGGAAATAAATAAATGTCACACCCCGACCCGCAGCGGAAAAGGTGATCGGGGCATAATTGGGTTATCATCAAAGCTCATGACATTTATTATATGTTTCATATTCATTAATACAATTTAATGGAAATTTACAATAATTGATACAACATGTTCTAACTATCAATCTAAGCTTCTTGGTTCTCTTCTAAGGCATTTCCTATGTTTTCCTTGCTTCAACCTGTTCACCTGTATCATGTGTAAAAGGGTTTTTGGATCAACATAAAGTTGGCGAGTGAATCCTATGGAAAACATTTGAACAAGTTTATCCAATTGATTATAAATAATGTGCATAACCACATATGAGTAAATGTAGATGTAAATTTATTCACACAACTAACAATATTGAAAATTTCACACACATACACCAAATGATTGTTTTGAGGCACGCGATGTTCGACTCGTCTCCCACGAGGAACTGATGGGCCTAATGAATGAGTTTTGAGGCACGCGTTGTTCTTACGAACTGATGGGCCTAATGAATGAGTTTTAAGGCACGCGTTGTTCAACTCGTCTCCCACGAGGAACTGATGGGCCTAAATAATTTGCATACAACCTTGACAATATGTAATACATCACAACCAAAAAGTTACATTCTAATTTAAATCATATAATGGTATAGCACGAATTTGCATAAGAGAATTAGTTTAAGCGACACATGATACACCCCAAAACATGAATAAAAAGGGGAATTTGTAAGAATTCACTCACATTGGGTGCGTTCGGTTGATGAGGTTGAATGCACGCGAAATGGTTTTTAACCACGAGTGAAATTAACCTAGATAAATCGCATTATGGTTTGGTAAGTAAACGGATTTTATTAATCTATTTTAGTAGGATTGTTGGGTGTATTTTTGTGAGTTTGAGGCTATTTTCTAACCTTAAAAATGTTATTTTTAAGTATTTTTAATTAAAATAATTAAATAAAAATAATAAAAAAATATTTGATTTTTGCTACAGTTGACTTTGACCGTTGACTTTAACTGACTGTTGACCGGTTCGAAGGCATATTGTTGTGCGCTGGGTGAGGCTCGAACCCGAGACCTCCCGTACGTGTGCACGCAGCTCTACCAACTGAGCTACGTGTCTAACCCGTCATATATCCGATTTTAATTATATATATATATTAATTAGATTTTAAACAGAAATCCTTTATTTTAAAAACGAATTAAATCCAGCGAACCGGTGCGCTCCACAGGTCTCGAACCCGGGACCTGTGGGTTAGCGTACACACAGTCCACCGCTGGACTGTGTGTCTCACTTGGTTATTAACTCGGTTATCAATATACTTAACATATATCTAAATCAATCCGGTTCAGTTTTGCGGAAAAAAAGAATTTTTATTAAGGCAGCGTGTGAGGGACAATACTCGAACTCGAGACCTTAGCGTTCAAAGTGCACACAGTCCACCGCTGGACTGTGTGTCTAACCCGGTAAATAACTTGATTTTAATTATAGTTAACCATTACCGTAACATCGTCTTCTTCACTGGTTTTAACCGGAAGTGACGACTGACTGGTTCGAAATGTTGATTCAGATTTCTTTAGCGTTTTATGACCAATTACAGACGAGATAAAAGTAAAAAGGAAAGGAATTAGGCGTGAAAAGTACCGACTGGTTCTCCTCTGTTTTCCGGCAGAACTCCGGCGACAGCAATCTCTTTCCGGCGACGAGTGTCTTGCAGCAGAGAGTCTTCCGAAAGCTTACAAAGGGTGTGGGTGACTTCGGTAAAAGTTTAGGGGGTTCAGTAAAACTCAGAGATTAATGATACGGTTTTCCGGCGACGTATAAAATATTTCCGGCGAGTGAGTTTTCGCCGAGAAAGGGTGCGATTTGAGTGTGAAAGATTTCTGGTGAGTTGTGGGTGAATTTATAGGGTAGTATCGAGATGTATGGGGTCTGAATTTGGTCTCAATTCGAAGTCAGCCGTTCTCCGGCGGTTATGGCTGATGTCGCGGGTTCAGACGTCGGTTATAACCGTTGTGGGAGTTAAGTCTTCGGTTAATTTGAGCGGAAACGTATAATAACGGCGAAGTCGTCGGGATTTCCGACGACTGCTATTTTGGGCGCAATTTACTGAATTTTGACTTCCGAACTTGAATATTTGAATTAATTGATTCTTTTTATTAACAGAAAATCAAAGTGGCGGAGCGGTTGATCGGCTGAGTGATAAGTGTTTGTTGAGTCGGTACAGACCCGGTTCGAAACCCGGCAGAAGCAAATCATTTTTATTTTGCGATTTTTATCAGTTTTTCAAAAACTAAATATATATCCCCGCATAATAATTGATTACGTATCGTTTAAAATTATTTTGGGCATTTAATTCGCAACGAACATTTTAACTGACTGTTCGGTTGATAAACGGAGCGGGTTTTGGTAAATCCGTTTTTGACGGATGTTACAATAAAGCTGTAAATTACAATACTTTTACAACTGAAATAAACGAAATTACAAGAACAAAATCAACAAAAAGATGAAGATCTTGGCTGAGGATCGTGTTAGACACGGGTCCTTTAAAAAAATTTCGAGTCTCCCAGGAGAACTCGTTTGTTTCCAGGATACAACAGCCCAACCAGTTGCACTGCCGGAGATGACGACAACCCGAAGGTGTACCTTGCTGCAAGAAAGGAGAAGAAGAAAGTTTCCTTAGAGAATTCGATGGTGTTCAAGGTGTGTCTTCTGGTGTTGAGGTGATGCTTCATTTATACTGCATCTGGGTTGAAACAGTCAAAAGGAATTAACTAAACGAATTAAATTGCATTAAACGTCTTTAATGCACTTGAATTCGTCAGTTACATTCCTGGTCAAGACCCTTGACTCGTCTGTTTCAACAGCTGAAGTGTAACTGATCTGTCATTGACTCTGGAAGCAGCAGGTCACGCGCGCGCGCCATTCTGGCTCATTTCCATAGGCCAGCCTGCTGGTGCACGCGCCAGTGTGGCTCACATCCCTGCGCGAGCTTACTGGTGCGCAACCCCTTGCGCGCGCGCGCCACGTCACCAGGGAACCCATCTGGTCACGCCACACAGTCGCGCCATACTGGTTCACTCAGTGCGCCGCGCGCGCTCACGTCAGGCATCTGCGCGTGCAACCTGGACTGCTTGCACCATGCGCCACTAACCTGTGTACCTGCGCGCCCTTGCCACGTGACCCTCCAGGGTCTGCGCCACCTGATCCTTGCATCCTTTGCTGAGCCACGCGCGCACGGTCAAAAATACAAAGGCGACTCTCAAGTGGCGATGCGAAGTGTAAAGTGCGCCATCAAAACGTCACATTGCGCCCACTGCCCACGCCATGCGCGCGCGCGTGTGCGAGTGCGAATTAGGGTGCTCCGCACCCTTCGCGAGTACACTTAGTGTGTGCTTCCAAGAAACAATAAAGAAGGAGTCTTCCTACTTAAATACCTCTTTAAGTTTCATCACTCCTCCTATGTGGGACAAGATGCTACTTTCCCATTTAATTCAGCATTTGATGTTTCAAACACCAAACTTAGAGCATCAATATCTCATTTATCTTAGCTCCGTTTTGGACGTGGTTCAGTTCGTTGCGAAGCTCTTCCAACATAGAACACAAACCCGGAAATAAATATCTATATAAACCTCAGTTTATAATATTTATTTATCGTCCAAAATTAGGAAATGTCCATTTCCTATATTTGTGAAAAATACAATTTTCACTAAATTTCCAACAGGTTGTTCTCACCCGCGCGTTGCGGCGGGGAACCAACCTTTTTTGGAAAAAATAACCATAGTCATTAAAAGTCTAGTTATTGATAACGATATATGTTCGGTTACATATTTCCAGTGCAATAATTTTATTTGAAACCATATATAAAAAGATGAAACATGTAAAAAAAATCATGACGTCAGAAAGAAAATTCATTTAAAATTTAAAGCGTTGACTTTTCTGAAATTTGGGGGTTGTAGGTTTAAAAGAGTAATAAACCACTTTATTAAAGTTCATGTGACGTGTAATAAATTTATTAAAACCTAGGGGATAAGAATGTGTATTGGTTTAAAAAAAACTTAACATAATTTGAAGTGGTCAAATGTAAGAAACAAAACCTTTGTGGCCAAAATATAAAAAAGAATAAAGTGTCTTGTAGGATGGTTACAAATGCAACAAAAAAATTGAGTAAATTACATATATGCTATAAAATAAAAAGTTAAATATATAAGTGTAGATGACATTATTGTAATTCAAAGTAAAATGGAGACCAAAAAGAAACATGTTATTTAGTGCTAAAACAAAAAAGTACAAAAAAGTGTGGCTGAAACCGACAGATAAAAGTTAATTGTAGCTAACGATTTGTTTTAACATATAGTATAATATAATATAATATAATATTTTTTTATAAACACACCATTTGTCAAATTACTTTCATTATCTTTATTACATAGAATGGACTATAATATATTTTTGAAAAGCTATCACAAATATTACTTTACTCATTCTGAAATTTGGAGGTAATTTGATATGGCGTTTTCTTTTGGTTTACTACTTGATAACATGTAACTATTATTACCATAACACTCGTACAAAGTAATATTTTAATCGTGCAAACGTCGAGTTCTATAAACGTTACCAATTAGGCCATTATATTCTACCCACTCAGAGTGGTTTCAATAAATTAATATGTAGTGGTTTGAGAAACCATATATATTTAGCACAATAAGGCAAAACAAGTAGTCATTTTAATCATTACGATGGTTTCCAAAATCTTGTTATAGATTATTAGATGCGATAACTAATATAAGCATATAGAGTTAGGTTTCGGTACAAATAAGTCTTATCAGATAAATTGGTTTAACGTAAGAAATGAAGAAGATATTTTTTTCTCTCATCTTAGGTGCTGTTTGTTTTTTGTGCAAAAGCTCTTCTGAACACCTTATGTCTGCGTCGCGCTGTTCCTTCTCTCCACCGCTCTCCGTCGTCGCACTCTCTCTACTGATGTCTCTCTCTTCTCTGATGTCTCTCTCTCTGTGTCGTGTGTGGCCGCTGCCGGAGACATGACCGAAGCCGGGCGGAGTTTGCTCTGGCGACCGGAGTAGAGGGAGAGAAGGTGTGATAAATGAGAAGAGAAGAGGTTTTTGTAGAAAAACAAACACTCTTCTCCTTGCAGGCAGCAGACATTTGGTCCATCTCTTCTCTGCAGATGTGGTCCGCAGACTGCATACTTTTTATCTCTTCAAAAACAAACACCACCTTAATAAACATGTATTTTATTTCCAAAATAAGTAAAATTTGTGTAACATTAGTAGAGTTTATAATTGCTCTAGGTAATTATAATTGCTCTAGAGTAATTACACATAATTACTCTATTAAAGTAAATACATGAATTTTTTAATTTATTATTTTTTTTGCAACTAAACATCATGCTTAAGTAGATGAAAAAAAATCAAAAAATCAAAAAATCAAAAAAATAAAAATAAAACCCCTCCTTCACTTCTATGTTAAAGTCATTTTGTATGTTAAGACCAATTTGTATTTGATCCTTACACTAATCATATATTTTTGTGTATTTATATTTGATATTGTTATTTATTTATTAATACATTGAAATTATACTAAAGCTAGTATAATTTCAATGTATTAATATGTGTATAGCTGAGTTTGTATTTATTTATAATAGTAATAGTAATAGTAATATTAATAGTAATAGCTGTAATAATAATAATAACTAGTAGGTTTCCACCCCTTGCATTGCGGCGGGGACACGACAGAAGTTTGGTCGATATTGGTTCATTTGTTAGTTTAGTCAATATCATTCGTTTGTTATGATATTGTCGCGTGCGTATAGTAAGCGAAAGAGTATACATATATAACTAAAACATCTACACATGTTCAACTCGTTGCAACGACTACATAATTAACATCAAAACACAAATAAAAAAACAAAAGAAAACGTAACGTAAAAGTATACAAAGCGTGGCATTACCAAAATTATTACGATAATGAAAATTTTCACTCAAGAACGTAACAAAAAAGATGAATTCTAATAATTGTGATTTTAGAAAACATATCAAGATTATATGTCAATATATTTAATATCCAAATAATCTTGTTCTCATGTTATGTTATTCGGTTAATATTTATAAATACTGAAAACTCAACCAAAACTCTAGAAATAAAACAAATTAAAAAAAACACAAACAAATACAAGATGAAGAGTACCAGCCAATCACATATCATTCAAGTCATATTACATCAATTAATTGCATTTAGTATTTTACAATTCATGAAACTTTAAAGTTAATTTTATTTGTTTAATTATTTTCAGTGGACCAAGCCCTTTTACTGTCTGCACTATTCATCGTAATATTCATCATCACTTTCTAATTATATGTATAATAATAATAATAGTAGTGAGTAGTAATAATAATAATAGTGTAAATTGCAATTGCAAACAAAATAAAAACAGAAGGAAACAAAGTCAAAATAATAAAATAAAACTAATATGATTTATGGGTTGAAATATTGTAACTACTATTATCTCTACCATAATTTATTAACTTTCTATTGTTGTGTGTATTTTTCACTATTCAACTTTGTATAGAATCCATTGCATATGATGCAACTATTTATGCTAACTTTCATTATTATTATTATTATTATTATTATTATTATTATTATTAACTAATATATTCCCATTATATAGAATCCATTGCATATGATGCAACTATTTATGCTAACTTTCATTATTATTATTATTAACTATTTATTCCCATATGTTTTATTCAAAATAGCTTTTCACCACATAATATTGTACTTTCACATAGGTTATTTTTCAAATTGTTATTTTTATAGCATATTTATCTTTTAGAGTGATTACATCATCATGCCAATTCATATTACACGTTGAATACGTATTATTATTTGTAAATTTATTTTACATTTACTCTTTTACGAACACAGCACAATATGCGGGTCCTCACAACCACAACTTGTGAGGTCCTAAATAATAGTATATATAAACTACAAAAATACAATGTATAAAATAATCTTGGAATTATATATATATATATATATTTATTTCTAACATCATTATGCATTAGTTGTTGTACATTGCGCTTTTTTAATATATATTTTTTGTTTATTTTTTATTAGTTTTTCTTTTATTTTTAATCCCACACTTTTAACTATTAATTATAACTTTGATCTCCTATACTTTTAAATTTTTAGTTTTCTATTTTGGTCTTCTAGGGCAACTTAGTTATTCTTTTCTATATTTTATGTTTCAGTATGATTATTGCGCGTTAACACGCCCCAACAAAAGTGTGCGGTTGTAACGTTTTTACGGTTACTATTCGTTCTATTTAATGATCCTGTTGCAACGAGCGGGTCCTAAATACTAGTTTTCTATATAAAACAAATATTGAATGGTTTACTTTTGTTATCTAAACAATTTTTCGTCCATTTTAGTTGAAAGAGTGCCATTATAATTTATTATATTTATGGTTTTATATTAATTGTGATTCATAAAAATGAAAATACATCGCTTAAATTTACAAAAATGAAAGTGTTATATTGTTATCTTATAAATTAAATAAAAGCTTACATAAAGTGAATATTTTGTCTTTATTTAACCAGAATAATTATATGAGTTATATTGATTTGACATACAAATTTATTGCACATTTTATTTTCAAAGAACATTAATAATGAACAAAAATACAAACTATAAGTCGACAAAATTCATAAATAAGTTGCACTGTAAACTTGCTTTGTTTGCCAAAACAGAAAACTCTACAGTTATAAAAATTAGTAGTGGAGATGACTTTTAATGATCATTTGTAATGAAATTATAATTTTTTTAAAAGTAAATTTGGATTACTGACGGACCACTATTATCGTGTCACCAGCGAAACCACCTGATCATATCCATCTCCACTAGGCAAGATCATATCCATCTCCACTAGACAATAACGTCTATACATCAGGAGAAAACCTAATAGTCCCAAAGCCTTATTCCCCAAAGATGTCATTAGCTATAATGCTATGAGGTAATGCAATTCATTAACTCTGTCGTAGTCTCACTCATAGTTGTACTATTTGTTCTCAAATAGTTAATACTTATTCTCACGTTGAATGTAACGTTGGTCACATAGAAAACCTCATTCTATGTGACGAGGCTCGCGTCGAGGGTGTTTGTTTGCATTAATTGAGCAACAGTGATTGGAAAATTCAAGCCAGAAGTGATAAGTACGTAGAAGTTCTAAGTTAAATTAATCTAACTCTATTCCAAACTGAACATAATTCTCCAAAATTCGATAAAAGCGCTATATGTTTTGAGCTCATATTTGCACATGAACTCGACCAAGCTAGATGTATATACATATTACGTACCACATATATATTTCTCAATTATGTAAGACCAATTGCTTCATTTTACATAATTTTTTCTTTTTACTAAATTAGCATATAATAAAGAAGATATGCGAGCCAATAAATCATTCCAAATGAAGTTGAATCTAAACCTGATAAAGATTATACAGAATTATATTTGAATCTTGAAAGCGTTCTGTGTTTTCAAAATCTTGAAAAAAAGAGCATTGAATTTTCGACAAATTACTACCGAATAATATTATAAGATGACAATTAAAAGTTATAAAAAATATAAATCCAACCTAATTTAACGGATAAAATTATTTTAATTTTTTAACGGCAAATTTGGATCACTAACGGAATACTAGAGTATCATTGTGCCACTAGCGGATCACCGCTTTTGTCGCCGGAGATCACGGACAGCTTCTACATCTCATTTTGTTCATATCCAAGTAATGCGATTTGATTTCTGTTTAATTTCTTCATCTGCGCACACATTTGAACGGCAAATTTGGATCACTAACGTACGTTTTTTTTCATCAGTGAATGTGATCGCCACTCTGCTCTAGTGAATTTACTAAATCTAACACATGATGAATTTAGTAGTTTTTGTTAATCTTGATCTGCATCTCTAAGTGAGCTATAGAATTTTGAAACACACACTCACACTCAGTGCCGCATATTTTTTTATTTAGTTAATTTGATGATAATGTAATCGATTTACGTCATTTTGTTTAATTATTTTTTAGATTTTACTAAAGTTCTACATCGGCTAGAACTTTTTGTAATTTAGTATTTGGCATTTCGAGTGAGTATATGCGTGTAGATTCGTATTGTTTTTGCTTCACATTGTTGAATTGTGGTATCATTTATCGGCTAGGGCATTCGTTAATAGTGATTTCGCTTTATGAACTATTGGTAGTATAATATGATATGCAATTGATGATCATTTTGGTAGAGTATGTTTGGCAGGTCCTGTTACAAATCTAGCGGTTGCATTTTAATATGAGAGGCGCCAAAGGGAACAAGTACACACTACATACAAGCGCGCTTCTTCCAGAATTGAATGCTCATGACAGAGAAGATGGTTTAGGTGGTACTTGCTTCAAAGAAAAAACATCCAGGCAACTTTTGAATTTTGTTGCCGTTTCGTGCTTATTGTTTAATTTGTTATGTATGTAACTAAGTGGATTAAAGTATGGCTCTAGGTATGTTCTAGAATGGATTCTATCATTACCTATCTCTAAATTCTGTTGTTTTCTGCGTTACTTATTCCGTTATTTTTGAAATTAAGGTTCGGTGGTAAGTACATGTTTTGGAGGTGCTTTTTTGGATCTACAATCAGCGGTTGGATTACTGATGGTATTAGACGTCGAAGGGCATTTCAATTGTCTGCCCCACTGATAATTGGTGCTTCATTGAGGTGTAGACATATTGTTTTAGCTCTTTAGCTGTTTAACTATACTTGAAGTTTGTTTCAAGTAATTACTTGTTCAGGATTGATGTCTTTAATCACTTCCCAGTTCAATAAAATGATAGTTTCAAACAAATATATGATAAACATGACATCACCTTGTCTCCACAAGTTAGTGTGAATGGGTGAACCATCCATAGTTACAGAAATCGCTAAGGAAGCCATGACTTGCGTGAACATGGGTGTACAATTCGTATACCAGAATTTATGTCCATATTTTGGGCCTGCTGCGAGGAAAAATACGAAATTAAAGATGTGCATCCATGGTTAGTGATCGAGAGATGTTTGAAAGGCTTTCAAAGTGTTTAAAGATTTATTAGTCTCCAAAAATGCTAATTTAAAGAAACACATTGAATCTTTTTGGCAAGTTAGAGATAAATATCATTAGAGGATCGTGTTCAAACAGGATTTCTTTCAATATGTTACGCAACCTGCAATTTCATGAAATGGTTAGTGCCATCAAGCATGCACCAAATTGAAACAAACCCCCATCGTGTGAAAAAGCGAAACCGTGTTAGTATTACTTGATGAATGTGTACGGGATGTTGAGAAAGAGCAAACACCGGTTAAAGACACGTGGTACACACAAGGAGTCTCAATCATCTTGGATGAGTGGTCTAATGTTAAACATCCACTTATCAATGTTCTCACGGTTTATTCGTGTGGTGCGATGTTTATGTACTCGGAGGACTTTTTAGGTGTGGATAAAACGGGGGTAGCGATCTTTAAGATTCTTCTTAGAGTCGACCATTGGACCATGTATACTATTGCAAGTTGTAACGGATAATGTCGCTAATTGAAAGCAGACGACAAGAGTTTGAGAAGGTATATAAACATATTTTTTTGGTCCCTTTGTTGTGTGCTTACTTTTAGTCACTTGACGACTTATAAACATATATGCGCTTTCCGAATTCATGTCTCACTTTTTGTGGGGGCCAAATTTAAAAGAATTTGAATACCGAGATTGAACTCTAATGTTTGAGTAAATAAAGACAAGTTTATTTGCTCCTTTTCAATTTGAAGGATATTGCTTGACATTATGAATATAAGAGTATGTACTTCAATTTCTCTTTGCCGAAGAGCTTTGAATCAGTTGGTAGAGTACTTTTTTTGCTACTTCCGCCACTTCTAGAGTCTTAGATCCATATGTAGCCTGCCAATCAATTTCGTCTATTGTCACGACATCGGCTTGCGTTGAGTCCTAGAATAAATTCCTTTCTTCATTTGAAATGTTGCAAATTTTTCTCGTAACATCCTTTCTTCATTTCATTTCTACAATTCTGTGGTTTTATAAATTGCCAAGTGTTTTTAAATCAGATTTAAAGTGTGCACACAAAAAAGGGACCAACAATATGTTTTTATAACTTCTTGATCTCCCCCTGATTGCTTTGCAATTAACTGTATTATCCGTTACAACTTGGAACACATTGGTTGGTCCAATGGCCTTGATAGCATCAAGAAGAAACTTAGAAATTGCTACCCCTATTTTTCCACTCCTATAAAGTCTTCCGAGAAAATAAGCATTGGACCATGCAAATTATCCGCAAGAACATTGATAAGTAGACTATGTTTAACATTGGACTGTGACGATTGAGACTCCTTGTGTGTACCACGTGTCTTTAATCAGTGTTAGCTTCTTCTCAACATCCATACACATTCATCAAGTAGTATAGTTCTTG